>JAEQBH010009524.1:0-47178 GCA_016808115.1 Tetrastigma voinierianum | reverse complement strand
TGGTTATTGTAAACTTAGGACAAGTTTGTACTTAAGAGTTCCCACAAAGGAGACTCTGCCCGATTTTCGTGAGTGGTTTCGGGTTACCCGACATCCATGAGTATTCCAGTACGTTGACGGGTTGTCAAATGAGACACCCTGGCCTTAAAGTGTCATTTGGTGATCTTATATAGGTAAGGTCAACACCTAGGGCTTGGGGGACCTGGGCTTAGCCATGGTCATAAGGTAAGAACATCACCACTCGTGGTCATGAGCTTAGGTATGTGGATTACATAGTAATCATGGGATCAAAGATTAAACACTCATGAGATGTATCAGTTTTGCGTGATCGGGTGTATAAATATGTGATTGTTTGATGAATTGTTGTGTTTGTATGTGAATGGTGTGCATAACACTAATTGTTATGTGTGTCAGGATTGATTTGTGTGCTAGGTAAGTAATACAGAAAAAAAAAATGATGTGAAGAAAATTTTTCAAGGTTTATAATAAACCAGAAAATGATAAAATAAATTTTATAAATTTATTTAAGGATAATGAGGAAAAAAAGTACAAATATATATATATTTTTTGGTAGTTTTTCCAAGAGTGTAAATGAGAAAAAATGTGAAAAAAAAAGTGAAAGAAATGAATATAATTAATACACATGATCAGAACACAATACAATATAAAATTGTACTTATAGCGCTTCAAGTGTGCGCTTTGGGCGCATAGTCTTCAGAGTGTATCACGACAACCATTGTATCGTGATGTATAGTGGCTGGCTGCTTGAGTAAGGTCACTAGTTACACTTTGCATCGTGACAGCCAAGGTCATGTGTCAGAAGGGTCACACATGGCACCCAGTGAGTGTGAGGCTAGGCCGCCGGGCCAGGTCGCGACACAAACGATCGACCGCACGGGCATGAGACAAGGCATCAGGTCGCAACATTGCACATGACACGGCCAAGAAAGAGCGCACATTAGGGTCACTGAGATGGTCGGCTAGCCCACGACACTACCGAGGCTCACGACAAGACGCACGGCCAAGCCCTGCACTACACGACCACTACACGGCCCGGTATAAGACGTGTGACACTGAAGATCAAGCAACCCTGCGCACTCATGCAGAGCCAGGTCCAGCAGTGTACATTGTGCATTCGACCAGCTGACTCACGCACCTGTTGCCATCGGCCAGACATCGTCATGAACATTGTCTATGAGCAATGTCTACAAAATTTTTCAAAAGAAAAAAGGATAAATCTTTAAAATGAAATTTTCTAAAATAAAAATTTATGTTGTTGATACCCAGATTCAAACCCCAGGCAATCGCTACCTAAGCCCGATACTGCCGTGACGCCCCACTTCCCGAAGCCGCCAACCTGATCGTCAAATTCCCGTGGGATTTCAGGACCCGACACTACACCGTTGTGTCCCATTTACGATCCAGATTTTCACAGAAAATCTGGTGTAGAGTCCCTTCGCTCTAAGTTCTACCCAACATATAACCTATATAACAATATAATCACAATCTATCTCTGGTTTCAAATAAGTAGTATTAACCACATATGGTCCATCTGTCCATATCCCTAATATACATCCCTTTACCGGGATCCATTCATTTACATTTAAATCTAAAATATGAAAATAAAACACTTAATTACAGTCTGTAAGAGTCCGATCACGACCCCCTTACCATAATTACATACCCGAATTATTTATTACCCCAAAAGAATTTAGTTACTAATTTGATACTAAAATACTTTTTACAAAGGAAATAATGGCGCCACACTCCAGCTTTCTTCATAATCACTTCGCCTTGCTGTGAGCTTGTCTTTCCCAGACACCCCATGTACCCGAGTGGGGTCCTAATGATGGTGATAATGTCTAGTAAAAATTTTTTCCTACAAGGGCTACTTCCCACTTAAATGTGCATATGCAATAGCATTACAAAACATCGATCATATTCCATATAAATAATGCAATTCTATATGGAATGTCTCGTGTCATGCATGAGATGAGACCTCACACTGAATAAACTAAAGTCCTGACTGATCCTCTACACTTCAGAACGCTATGAAAAATCACTATTAGTGTTTCACCCAATGACTTAAACCGTTGGACAATCCTCTAATTTTAATTTATCAAATCCTGTGTGTTTCCGTGTAAAATCTTCAGATCTCACACAGGCTTCGTGACGCCTACCAACACTTCTCGTGAACTTACATCACTGACTTGATATGTCTAACCGAATAAAATTCTTGGTCTTTTCACCTCGGGGGAGAGATCTCAATATCTTCCTTCACCCAAACACACGTGATTTAGTATTATTATTGTTGATACTAACCATAGAGTCTAATTTTTGACACACCTCATTGAGTTTCACCACACTACAGAGAATGGTGAATAACCAACACTATGCACACACACCCGACTCGACGCTGAGTAGATCTGCAGTATATGAAATGCAATCATGCCATTTCATGTGCTATGTCATGCTTCATCCAACATTTAAAAATCTTGAGCAATTATATTTTCTACATATAATGATTCATCACCATTTTCATGTTAAGACATCAAGCACATATTAACATGAGTTTTATATACAAATAAATATGTTATTTATTTTTCTCAAACAATAAATTACAAAAATCATCAAAATTCGAACCCATAGTCATAAAATCTGGTCCCTTCACGGCTATGAACCATTTTGGTTCCACCATCAACAAATTACGTGATAACAAAGACCAATAAACTCAAGACATCACCTACGATCAAAACCAACCATACCGGATTGCTCGAACAAATCTAAAAATCCCGTCCAATAAATGTCATAAAATTCCCAAAATTCAAATCGGATTGTTCGGGAAAACTAGCCCAAAAATCTGTGTTTAGACTCACCAAAAATAGTCCCAAAATTCCTAAATTCCCACACTACCCAAAAAAAATTTAGAACTAAATTTATGGCCTCTCATGACTTCTAAGAAAATCCTAAGCCATTAAATGACCTTTAGGCTAGAAATAACAGCCAAGTGAGGAAAATTCCTACCTCGTAGAGTGCCTACTGGTAAACTCCAAGATTTTGCAGATCACGCCGTAAAGAGCTTACGCGCTGATCAACTTCTAGTTTTAATTCGACGAAAACCTACACCAATTTTATAGATCTTAGAGAGAAGCGAAATTTTTTCCCTCTCTCTCTCTCTCTCTTCGCTCTCACTCTCTCGTCCCTTCCTTTTTCCTTTCCTCAGATATATATATATATATATATATATATATATATATATATATATATTTTTTTTTTTAATTTAAATTTAGATACATGGCTCACATTGCGCTTTCATGTGTCCATCTCTCTATTCGACTAAGTTTCATCTCCAAAACAATTTATTTCTTTCATTTAATTTATTTTAAATGAACTTAGCTCAAGCCATTAATTTCCGAGATTTTCTTAAAAATTCGCCCTTGAGCTCATCGATAACTTATCACTCTGTGAAATCGTAAAATCCGATTATCTCAAAATTTGACGAAAAATTTTGGGTCACTAGATTTCGCGAGAAGAATTTAACTATAACTGCTTCGCCATCTTGTATCTAATTTTCGTGACTTTCGAACCATTCTCGCCAAGTATTATTATTTTATCATTTTTGGAAAATTTATAATTTTTCTGCTTACACCAATAAAAAAATAGCACACCTGTATGGAAACAAGTTTAGTAATTTTTATTTTCTATTCCTATTTATTTTATTATTTTATTGTCTTCTTTAATTGTTATATCTTAAAAGATGAAATATGTACTACCTTATTTGGTGTTGATTTTATTTATCAAAATTCGATCCAACACCCATCAAAGTTTTAAATATTGACCTAAACGATATTGATATTATAAAAATACCCCAAAGAACCTTATCTCAACTTGAAAAATTAATTAAAAATTTAGTATTACAGAATTACTATTCTATTTTATTCCTATTTCCTCTATTAGTAAATGTACATTAATAAAATAAATAAAAAACAATGTGGATAAAATTTTGTTTGTAATTTTAAATTCTCTTAATTTAATATATTTGCAAATTTTAAAATATGTTTAAAAAAAACAAGTTTTGTTCATAATACTTAGTTTTAATCATTTTAATTCAAAAAGTGAATTAATGCTATGTTTTAATCATTTTATTATTATGAGTTATTTCTAAAATAAATTTCCTAAAAACGTTGGAAGAATTTCAAAAATATCATTGAACTAAATTTTTAGATTTTCTTATTTGATGTAAGACCAAAATTTCACTGAAGAAAAGGTAAAATCGTACTTTGCATAAAATTGTAATTTTAGTTAAAAAATCCGAATTTATTCTCTGTATCTCTAATTACCGAAACGGATTTCACCGCTGGAATCGCTCCTCACAAATCTAGCTAGCACGCCGACTAGCCGGCCTCCGGTATAATGTAATACGCGACACGCGAGGCACGCGATTCAAAATGTGAAACGATTTTCGATGCAACGAAGTCACATATAAATATGTACTCATGTGCCATAAGTGATATGAGTAGAGAAATGATGAAAATGGATAGTCGAGATAGCGCTCAATATCAAAACCGAAAAAGAAGGACTTAATGATCATTTTGAATTAGATTAATGATAATGAGACAAAAACACTCAATAGTGTTTGTCTCTTACATTCAAAAAGGGAGCAAAACTGTGAAAGGAGATGGGGGAGGTCCAGTAGCTGCAGAAGACGGAAATGGAGGTTTTAAGAGAGAGAAGGACTCCATTCTTCCCCAGAATATCATGATTCTCACACTGAATTGGCGCCTTTGGGACAAGAAGGAAAGCCGCGCCCACGCGGAGCTGCCACGTGGGACACCGACTCGAGGAGTTTTGACAAACTCCGTGAGGTAGGGTTTTCCTTACTTGGTTTTACACTTTATTTAAGTGTTTTTAATGTTTCGTTGGTTCGAGGCCTCGAATGGTTGCGTTGATCGTCCCAAAACTCGGGACCGAATTATCGAAATTTTTAACCCATTTGTGTCGCCCATCACCTACGTCATTGCTGATTAATTGTGTAATTTGTGAAATAAATCATGTCTTGATTGAATGAGATCAGAATGGCCATGAAATTCGGGTTCACAAAGTGAATCAACTATTATGGATTTTCTAGTTTAGTAATCAGCGTTTCACTATTCCTGAGAATAGTGTTCACAAAATAAATTTTGTGAATTAATGTGTTTGGTCGAGTAATTCAAGTAGAATTGCTCGTGTTTGATCATTAGCCCACATGAGCTAATTTTGATGTGATGAAATGAGAAATTACATAACATGATTGTGTGATTTAATTTTTATGTGAATATATGCATGTTTATATATTTCCAGATGTTATAGATCAGAATAATTACATCAAGGCATTCCATATGCACTGGGGGCACCTTAGGACGATAGGAGTGAGTGCATGAGATGAGTCTAGAGAAAATGGTTTCGGAGGGTTGTCTAAAACTAAAAATGATCAGAGGGTAGTCCATACTAAAAATATTAATCGTCGGAGATGGCCTAATTGATATACATCGGAGGGTAGTCCATAACACATCAATCGGTTTGAGACGACCTGAATTACATACATATATATATATATATATATATATATACATCGGAGAGTTGTCCACAAACAAACATAATAATTCTCATACGAGGCTTAGGCGAGGTGTGGAGCCGATAGACTGGTACGTAGATGATTAGTTAGGATTCAGGGAGTAAAGATCATGCATTGCTTGAATGTGTGTTTGATTTTGGAACATCGTGATACGCACTTAAAGGAGAAAGCAGCCCACTTAGGGCGATTCCACTATCGATCATTAGCTCACTCCCTTTGCCGAGGGATATTATTTATTGTGTACGTGAAATAAGGGCGAGGAGACGAGACTCCATCCTGTAGACCGAGTTTTCTTCAAAGCCGATTGTGGGTTGCTGTGATGTATGACATGTATTAATTCCTCTAATTTTAATATATATGTTGTATAAGAGTAAAATTTGAACTCAAACTATTGGATATACTTGGATATATGTTTTATGAGTATTGTTCATGGCTAAAGTGATCGCTTTACCTATGTTATTGTTATATTGATGTTTGGGACAGTTATATGCAATCGCCTGGGGCAGAACTCCCCCGTGATAAAATAGGATTTCTGCCGATTCGGTGAAATGTCTGGGTCACCCGACATTCACTTGCATTCTCATGTTGACTCGTAGTCAACTGACCTCGTGTTTCTGGGGCATCATATGATGTTTTTTAATTATTACTTCACATAATAAATTCTTATTTAAGAAAAATTCATATGACACTTTTAAGGACATATTTGTTCTTACCAAATTTCTATATTTATAAGAATTTAGAAATTTATAAGAAAAACATAATTTCTCCAAAAAGATAACAAAATAATGGCTGTACCATCTTTTTCCTTACCACAGGACTTCTAACTTCTAAATGATAAATTAAATACTTTTTTTATTTATATTTATTTTTAGTATCAAAAGTGGTATTTAAACAAAATTTTAAATTCTCAAGAATTGCAAAATTCGAGTAATATACTAATATGTGTTTGAAAAAATAAAAGTTTTCTATCCACCCTTTTCAAAAAAAAAAAAAGGAAAAGAAAAAAGAACTTATCCACCAAAAAAGAGCAAATATTTGAGGTCATCAAAGATTAATGATGAGTATTTAACATTTATATATTTTCATCAGAAAAATATTTGAAGTATAATATAGTAAATCGCTCCACGACTCAAACCGACCTCATTTTCCAATATCTTGTCTACATTTAAATAGGCTCTATACGTTTTGTATTATAATACTATGTTCTGGATTCTAACCTACAATGTTCTGTGAATTCATTTCAACTCTTTACCACTTGAGTCGGGTTTTAAGGGCAATTATGTCATATTACTTAAAAATAATACAAAAAAAGAATACGGTATTTGTCAACCATATGAGGGAACTTCTAAAAAATAGGAAATGAAATTCTATTAAATTAATCACTTTTACCACTTGAATCACTCTTTTTCATATTAAATTAATCTAATAATAATAATAATAATTAATAATAATAATGATTTATTTAAAAACAAAATTTAAAGGACTCAGAAAAAGTGAAAATAAGTTCCCAGCCCAAAAAAAAAAAAACTTCTAAAATCATTCATTTATACATTCTTAAGTCATGTAGTTTCATAATTGAGTTTTAATATATAAACTCATAAAAGACTGGCTTTTTTCCATACATGCCCACTCTATGCCTTGGCTAGTGTTCTCTCTCCATTGAATTATTTTGGGTTTTGGCAATTGTATAACAATTCACAAGAATTGGGTCTTAAACATTTGAAGGAAAAATCATTATTTCCAAAAAATAAAAGGATAATTTTGTTATATTTTTTAATTATTATTTAATTTATTTTGGGAAAAATATTTATTTCAACAGAGATAAAAATTTATCTTTTTTAGTGTTTTTTTTTTTTTGCTTAGTATTTTCAATAAATTTAAATTTGAAGTTGATATGGTGTTACTCACTTATGAAATTTCTAAAAAATCATTCAAATTTTGTGGAAATATATGATAATATCTAGTTTTGGAAATACATAATAATACCTAATTTTTATATTTTATATTTTGATAAAAACTATCAAATATATTTATTATTTTTCAAAATTAAAACTAAAACTAAAACTAATTAACAAATGAGTTTGACGATTGCTCACCATGTTTAGCTAATATGGTTAGACATATGGAGGGGAAGGTCCCAGCCGAGTCATGGGGACAATTTACTATATCAGGTTGTAAAAAGGAATTCATATTATGAGCCATTTATTTAGGGTTTATTTAAAAATAAGTAAAATAATAGATTTATACTAAAAAGGGTGGGCTCATTTCAAAAGTAATTAAAACAGTTACAACAAGAGTGGTCTAGTTTTTTACTCCTAAAATACCATATCACATTAAATCCAATAGGAAGTCCATTATCAATATGAAAATACCTAAAATACCTCAAAACTCTTCTTTCAATGATTATCTGAGTTCTGTCATCCGTTTGAAGTTGAAAGGGAAACCATCTAAGGCTAGTCGTGAATCTCTCATTGCCAAAAATTGTGAAGATTAGTGACTTGGTCATCTCCTTGTCAGTTGAGAAAGCTTAATTTGACCGATTGAGGAGACTTTCACAAGCCTTCCATCGCTTAACCGAGCATCACCAACCCGATTGAGGAAGCATCGACCAACCAGTCGGGAATTTGAGAATCGTTTGGGTCCACGCTCCCACTTAGCTAATTTTGTTTCTTTAATTCATACACTTTTTCTTTCTTAACCCTTGATTGAGCGTTTGATTTAGATTTTTAATTTCCCTTTTTTGTATTTAGTTTCTAATACAAACAATTGTACAACAACGTTATAAATTTCAAATTCCAACCTCATTCCACTGGTATCTTCAGAGTTTTGAGTATGCTCTCAAAGAACTGCAGTGGGATAAATCTCTTTCATACAAAAAGTTCTCATAGGGAAAAAATCAATAGTACAAATGCAACGCTAGGTAAAAATATAACAAGATCTTTGCTTTTTCTATAAGTAATGATTATAATTCAATTCCAATTTGACCATTTCAAATTCCACTTGTAATCGTAATCGGTTTCTGGGATGGTGTAATCATCACCACCTTAGACTAAGGTCCCAAAATAGAATTTTAAAAAGAAACACGAGAAAATAAGACCTTAAAGTGGCTTGACCTCGAGGATCCCCTCAACAATGAAGGAGTCTCCCAAACAAGTTTAAAAGACTATGGTCGCAAATTCTTCTCTCTCTCTCTCACTTCTATTATAAGGCTTCAAACCATCGAGTCTTCTTCTATCAGAGGGGCTTCAATTTCCCTTTCCTTTCCCATCTCTCTCCTACAGTCCCATAGCATGCTAATATGGAGTTTTTTATTTTATTTCATTAGGATAGGTATTAAGGTTTTTTATTTTATTTTATGTGACCTAAGCTTGAGGGTATTTTAAGGACAAAAACACCAAATCACACGAGCTTTTTTCGAATATTTTTTAAATCAATTCACTATTTTTTGGTATCAAATCTTTTATTTATTGTTTTTAAACCAAATGAACAACCTATAATATAGATTCTAAATTCTCTCAGGATTTCCCACTCTCTGGGGTCCCGTTGACAATCCGTCAATTCGCGGAATTTATGTGGATTTCGGGCAGACTTGATACCACATCACAGGTATCATTTATCTGGATCCATATTTTCACAAAAATCTGCAGAGTCTCCTTGTTCTGAGTTCTACCCAACATACAACCTCTATAACAAAGATAATTATAACCATCTCAGAGGCTTCAATGTAAGTAGTATTGACTCACACAGGCACATCCGTCCATATCCTCACTATACATCCCTTTACCGGACCTATTCATTCACATTTAAATCTAAAGTATAAAATAAACATTTGACTATAGTCAGAAGAGTCCGATCACCGTCCCTTACTATAATTACATACCCAACTATTTAGACAATAGTCCTAAAAAGAATTTAGCTACAATTTTTTATACAAAATACTTTTTATAAAAGAAATACTACACACACAGATCAGCTCCTTCATAACAGCCTTTCCGAACGCCTGCCTCTCAGACACCTCTCAGACCGAAGGGGTCCTACGACGGTGAGTAATGCTCAAGAGAAAATCGTTCTACAAAGGTTACCTCGCTTAAATGCACATGCACAAGATACATAAAAGATCAAATCATATTCCATATAAATAATGAACTTTATATGGAATGTTCCTCAGACATGCATAAGATGAGACTCCTCATGCTCACAACCCGAAACCCGACCGACTCTCACACCCGCAACGCTATGAAAAACTAGTCATCGGGTGTTTACCTAATGACTTAAAACCATCGACAACCCTCAAATATAAATTTATCAAATTCGTGGAGCTGGCGACTCGGCGCTCACTATAGCCGCACGCCTTCCGACACTTTTGCGAATTTACATCGCCTGACGCATATGTCTAAACGAATAAAATTTGGGTATTTCACCCTCGGGATCCGCCTCATCTCGTCTCATCCAAACACACATGATTTAGTATTATTATCGTTTTATACAACCGTGAGTCTCACTCCCTGGATGCTGCTCCAGCTTCCAGCTCACAAACACATTCACCAAGAATGGTGAATAACTAACACCATGCACGCACACCCGACCGACCGACGATGTGGATCGTGCAGATGAAATGCACCATGTCATTTCAAGCTATGTCATGCTTCATGCAATATTTGATAATTCTTGGATAATTATATTCTAGATATAATTTCCATTCATCACCATTTCCATGTTAATACATCACGATAGTTAATATTAACACATGAGTTTTATACACAACAACAGTTATTTATTTTAAACACACACAAATGACCTAAATTTCGCACTCCACATAAATAGTGGCACCTCTAGGTTCCTTCACTCGCCATGAATCATTTTGCTCTATCTATCAACAAATTGATAGTTGATACCAAACTCAACAAAACCCGAAGACACAGTTCTGATTAAAACCAAATTTCAACACAATTCGAGACCGCCCGGTAAACACCTGGGGTCCTCGTCTGATCGTCTCGAAAACAAATTCCAAAAAATTCAGCCTGAACTGTCCGAAAACAGTCTCGAAAATTCCTAAAAATTCTTACACTTAGTCAAAAAAATTTGAGACTGAAATTTACGGCTTCTAAGAAAACCCCAAGCCATTAAATGGTCTTTATGTTATAAATAACCCAAGTAGGAAAATTCCCTACCTCGTGGAGTTTGATGAAACTCCAAGATTTTTGTACCCACGCGTAACTTGCGATGCGTGGATCAACTTTGCCTTTTGCTTAGACGAAAACTTACTAGCTCGATTTCCATGCATCTAAAGTGATAAGCTTCTAAATTTTTTTTCCCTTTCTCTCTCTCCCTCTTCTCGCTCTCACTCTCTCGTCCCTTCCTTTTGACTTTTATCTTTTTTTTTTTTTTAAAAAGGGATACATGGCTCACATTGCTGCGCGTCCATTCTTATTCGGCCTGCTTACCCAAAGCAATTTATTTTTTCAGCTCAATTTATTTTAAATGAACCTAGCTCAAACCATTTCCTAATTTCCCAAGATTTCAAAAATCTCGTCCCCGTAGTCACTAATAGCTTGAGTCACCTTAAAATCGTGAAAATTCCAATTGTCTCAATTCAACGACTTTTTCGGGGTCACTAGGATTTCGAGAGAAAATTTAACAAGGTAATCCGTCATTATCCGAGATCTAGAGAATTTTCTACGCTTCCCTGAACCATTATGACAATTATTATTATTTTATTATTATTTTGCCATTTTGAAATTTTCTAATTTTCCTGCCTTACATTCTTTCCTCTAACATAATTTCACCTCGAAATTCACACATACTAGCACACACACAAATACATGCATATGTAGTAATATTCTAATGCTTAAATATTAGACCACTCCACCTTCTCGTTCCTCAACAGGAAAGGATATGTTGCCCGCATCATGTCCCTCGCTCCCACGCTGTCTCCTCCACTCACCGTTGTCGCCACAACACCTCTCACTCGCCACTGCCTTCCGCAAGGCCACAAAACCCCTGATCCCCATCCATGATACACACCGATCCCTCCTCAAGGGTCCCATCCACAACAATCAATCCCCTCCTAATCCACTACATGAGCTGGATCTGAGTATACTTTCAAGCATGGAGACATGGAACACCCCATGGACACTTGATACTCATGGTAGCGCCAACTAATATGCAACTATGCTCCACCTCTCGAGGACACCGAAGGGCCCAAAGTTCTACATCAGCTTCCTCGCTATTTAATCGACCACTCATCTCACATCACCTTCAAGAATACGTGATCACCCACCTCGAATCCCCAAAGGTCACTGGCCTATCATGAGTTCTTCGCCTGTTTCGAGTCGTAAGGCGTTTCAATCAAATCCACATTCTCGAGGTGTCTCATCAAATCCATAATAAAGGATGGAGCTCTCCCACCTCCGGGCCCAACAGATCAAGATCGACATGGCCTCCCATATAAGGCCTCATAGGCGCCATCCTACTCGCTACAACTGTTGTTGTATGCGACCTATTAAGGGTAAATGCTCCTAGCTAATTGAGATCAGGAGGACATGCACGCAAAGATGTCCCTCTAAAAATCGTATGGTCTTCTCTCGATTGAACATCCGTTCGAGGGACGAAATGTCAGGCTCATCTTCAATCAGAACCCATGGCCTTTAACGTTCAAAGTGTGTCAGAAATCAAGAACCCCGGTCCGATACGAGACTGCACTCCATGTAGTCACAATCTCACGAATATATAACCGACATAATTCCTCAAGTGTGAAGGTCATCCAGACTTAATTAGAAAGTAAGTGTCACTCCTTAGTGAGCCGCCCATTATAACCATACGATATCATGCCTTCACAGAATTGTGGAAAGTGGGTCACAAAATCCACTGTGACATGCCCCACTTCCACCACCTACCTCTAATGCACGGAGGTCCCGTTAGCTTTGGATGCTTTACTTTTACCTATTGACATGTGAGACAATCGTCGAATAAAATCTAACGTGTCACTTCATCCGTCAATAATACTAGCGACAAGATTCCCCAAGACATCTTGTGCCACTGATGTAATAGAAAACGAGAGCAGCTGAACTCGAGATCTCCTCTCAAATCGGTCACCGGGGAACTACAATCTCATTCCTTATACCGAAGACTACCATCTACGTGGATTCGCCAAATTTCACACACCCATTCGACAAAGATTCTGGCCCTCGACGGACGATATCTCCGCGTCCCCACCCTAGGATTCTAATCACCCCGTCGGCAGGGATTACAGAGCTACTAAACCCCCGGCACTCCCTAAGCCCGATCATCAGATCAAGAACAACCGTCCCAATAATCTCGAGCATCTCGCTACTCTCGAAGCTATACTAGCAAGTACTCCCCGCGTGACTCGATGATCGAGCGCACGCCCACTGCGATTTTCCTACTGTGATGGGTAAATGCAAAAGTGAAGTCATAATCCTTCTAGCTACTTCTATCCATCTACGTTGCCTCATATCGAGGTCCCACGTGTGAAAATATACTTAAGACTTTTGGCGGTTTGAAAACACTTAACCGCCTTCACCATACAAATCGTGGTGCCAAATCTTTAAAGCAAGGACTATGGCTACAACCTGCAGGTCATGTGTAGGGTAATTCTGCTCATGATTCTTTAGCTGTCTGGAACCATAAGCTACAACCCTTCCAAACTACATCAAGACACATCCTAATATGTCCTTAGAGGCATCACAAGACACCGCGGTACCTCCGGTCTCCTATTTTGGGACTATCGAATAGGAGCCGCAATGCTCTTATTCAATTCTTAGAATGCCTTCTCACTCGTCATTCCACTCGACTTTGACATTTTCCTAGTAAAATGTAACCTAGAGTGCTCAAGGTGAAGTGCCTTGCCTAATAAAACTCATTCAACAATTCGGCTGGCCGACCTCGAGTTCCTACAACTCAACCTAAGTGTCATCCTAAGGAGGAGTCATGGTGAAATGGGCGACTTACTAGGTGTAACTCAATAACAAAGTCTACATCCCCGTGCGTAGGTAACTGGGGTAGCTCGTCTGGAAAGACATCCTTATATTCGCAAACCACCCGAGGCGTGCACTCCAAATCCTTGCCTCTTTATCTCGGCAGGCTTACTAGCCAACCTTATCAACTCGTCCACTCCACCTGAGCCAGTACCTGTTTGGGGCAAAGCATTACACTTCTCCCCTTGAAAAGTCACACGACACCGTGGCCCCGTGTGTAGGCAAAGATCCCTACTATCACAATCAATGATGACCCTATTAAGGCCAACCAATTCATGCTAAGAATGACATCAAAATCCGATATGTCCATCACTCGAAGGTCCACCGTGAGCAGAATTCCTAAGATCTCTAACTCACAATCTCGACATATCTGATCAATCCTCACCCTAGTCCCTAAGGGAGAACTCACATGTGACGGCTCATCCAAGGTCTCCACCTCTAAGCCCAAAACATCCACACTCTAAGCCCTAAACATCCACACTAGATGCAGCAACAAAAGAAAGTGATGCACCAGAATCAAATAGTATCTTTTCCCATAGGCGAGATAACATAAACATACCCTGGACTCTCTATGTAGCAGAAGGCTCTTGTACAACAACACCCGAGATCGATACTAGTTCCTTGCTTGCACTGGGTGAGAAGGAAACAACCCAGCTCGCCGTCCTATCGATGATCAGGATCACTGTCCCATAATTTCGATCCTAGCCTCTTGAGGGGATAATCCCATCTCTTATGCCCGTGCTGATGGCAATGATTACATATCATCTACTCCCGTCTCAAGCAGAAGCGCCGATCGGGCCAGTCTCGATAAATTCGATGCCTCGCCCTTAAATCTTGAATAGAAGTCTCTCGGGGCTCTTCCGACATTAAGGAAGAGACTCGATTCTCCTTCCTCTGGGCACTAGGACCCATATCCTGATGCTTCGTGTCATCTACTCCTCTTCCAATGGCCAAGTCTGCCTTGACCATCGAGTCCCCTCCTCCCATGTATGCTCTGGAGGATGATGCCCAAACCCGGAGGTTGCTCGTCCATCCCCGCTCCACCGTTGGATTCATTAGTCCATGCAATGGTAGCAGCCATCACGCTCGCCTGTGCAATGATGGAGACTACAACGCCTATAGCCTCTATAGCCTTGCAGGGGTCAAAACACAGTGATAGTTGACTATTTTCCGTGGACCCACTCCTCTTACGCCCTCTTCCTCGATTTTCCATCTACACAATAAATAGAAAACTAGATTTCTTTTCTTCGCTAAATTAATAAAGGTATGTGCCACTAATAATTAATTCCCACATCCCGAACTATCACGTTCCTTTGTCAACTCAAGGTTATGTTTTCAACCCTAGTGTTCTTCAATTCTCATATACATTCTATCATGCATATATTCACACACAACTCACCACATCATATAGCATGTTAAACACAAAACACGTAACACACAACAATGCATGATCTAGACCATGCCCATCAGCCATCGGTACTTGTGTACCTAGACTCTTGATACCTAGTTGAGACGAGCTAACAGCGTGACCATACTCTTCTTGTGGATACCGCATCTCAGAGCCCCTGAAAATCACACTAAGCTCTTATACAAAGCCGTGACGCCCTACTCCTCCGGGTCCTGACAACCCGTCAACCCGCGAATTGCGGATTTCAGACCTGACACCACACCGTTGTGTCCCATTTATCGGGATCCATTTTCGCCAAAAATCGGGCAGAGTCTTCTGCTCGGGAGCCTACCCAACATACAATATATATAACAATATAATCACAATCCCATCCGTGGTTTCAACAGAAGCATTACAACTACACATGGTCCATCCTGGTCTATCCCTACTGAGGCACCTTTATTGTGGACCTATTCCATTCATATTTAAATCTAAAATATAAAAAATAAAACACTTAATTACAATCAGTGAGAATATCTACTTTCGATAATTACATACCCGAATATTTAGACAATAGTCCCAAAAGAATTTAGTTACAATACTTTTACAAAGTGAAATACTGCGCTAAGAAGATCGTCTCCCCATACCCCACAGCCTCGTCGAGCGCCCGTCTCCCCCATACACCCCATGTACCCGAAGGTCCAAGACGCAGTGAGCAATGTCTAGTAGAAAACTTGCAACTAAGTGTGAAAAATCAGTCATTAGTGTTTCACCTAATGACTTCAAACCATCGACAATCCTCCACTTAATTACAAATCCCGTGTGTTTCGGGTGGCAAATTTTCGGGGTCTCACCACAGGCTTTGCACGCCTACCGACACTTTCGTGAACTTACATCGTTGGACGCGTATGTCTAACCGAAAATAAAATTTGGGTATTTCACCCTGGAGGGGGGGATTTGCCCCATCGTCCTTCGCCCAAACACACGTGATTTAGTATTATTATTGTTTTGATACAATCGTGAGTCTCACTTTGACGTCATTCCATTTTCTCGAGCTCACCACATTCACAGAGAATGGTGAATCACTTTCAATAACATGCCGCACACACACCCACCTACGTAATGTGACCGCATATGAAATGCAATCATGCTATCATGCTATGTCATGCTTCATGCAAACATTGAAATTCTGAGCATTATATTTCTTTCTACATATACTTCCATTCATCACCATTTCCATGTTAATACATCACGAAGCACATATTAACATGAGTTGTATACACAACAACATGTTATTTATTTTTCCAATACACACATAAAATGCCAAAATCTCGACTCCACATAAACAAGGCACCTCATGGTCCCTTCACACCATGAACCATTTTTTTGTTCCATTCATCAACAAATTACAATGATATCAAAACTAATAAAACTCGAAGACATCGGCCCCAAGATTAAACCAAATCTTAACACGCCGCTCCGGATCATTCGAAATGGGCCTTAAATCTTGTCCAATGTCATAAAAATTCGAAAATTCAATCCGATTGTTCGAAATGCCCAAGTAAAAAATTCAACAAGACCGGCCCAAAATAGTCCCGAAATTCCTTGGGAAGTACACTACCCCAAAAATTTGAACTCGGGAATTTATACCTTCTCATGACTCTAAGAAACCTAGTTTCATTGTAAATGACCTTTGCTAGAAAACACAAGTATAAAATTCCTTTACTCCTGAAGCCTCACGAACTCAAAGTTTGTACTCACTGCAGAGTATGGCGTGGATCAACTTTGTCTTTTGATCCGACGAAAACCTACAATCCAATTTTCGTAAATCTTAGAAAGAAGTGAAATTTTTTTCCTTTCTCTCTCTCTTTTCGCTCTCACTCTCTCGTCCCTTCCTTTTTCCTTTCCTTTAGATTTTTATCTTTTTTTTTGTTTTTTTAAATTTGTATACATGGCTCACATTACGTCATGTGTCCATATCTCATTTCAAAATTTCGTTTCGCCCAAAATAATTTTATTTTTCATTCAATTTATTTTAAATAAACTTAATCAAGTCATTTTCTGACTTCCGAGATTTTCTTAAAAATCTCGTTCCTCGAGTCACCGACAAATATACCACTGTAAAATCGTAAAAATTCGACATTATCTCAAAATTCGACGAATTTTTCAGTGTCAATTAGATTCTCACGGAAGAATTTAATGCAATGCTTTGTCATCCTAGATCTAGAGAATTTTTTAGGCTTCTTTGAACCATTATGATAAGTATTATTATTATTATTATTATTATTTTATCATTTTTAAAAATTTATAATTTTCCAGGGTTTTACACCAATAAAAAAATAGCACACTCGTATGGAAACAAGTTTCTCGTAATTTTTATTTTCTATTCCTATTTATTTTATTATTTTATTTTATTGTCTTCTTTTAATTGGTTATATCTTTAAAAGATGAAATATGTACCACCTTATTTGGTGTTGATTTTGCCTATCAAAATTGATCTCAACACTCCAACAAAGTTTTAAATATTGACCTAAATGATATCGATATTATAAAATACCCTAAAGAACCTTATCTCAGTTGAAAATTAATTAAAAAATTTAGTTAATATAATTATTATTCTATTTATTCCTATTTCCTCTATCAGTAAATGTACATTAATAAAAATAAATAAAAACAACACGATAAAATTTTGTTTGTAATTTAAATTCTTCTTAATTTAATATATTTTTTAAAATTTTAAAATATGCTTACAAACAAGTTTTGTTCATGGGAATACTTATTTTTAATCATTTTAATCTAAAAGTGAAATTAATGCTATGTTTTAATCATTTTATTATTTATATTATTATTTCTAAAATAAATTTAAAAAACGTTGTAAAGAATTTCTCTCTTAAAAATATCATTTAAACTAAATTTTAGATTTTCTATTTGATGTTTTGATCACTACATAATAAATTTCCCCTTATTTAAGAAAAAAATTCATATGACACTTTTAAGGACATATTTGTTCTTACCAAATTTATATCTTTATAAGAATTTAGGGAAATTCTGTGTATAAGAAACATAATATCTAAAAGATAACAAAATAATGGCAGTACCATCTTTTTCTTACCACAGGACTTCTAACTTAAAATGATAAATTAAATACTTTTTTTTATTTATATTTATTTTTAGTATCAAAAGTGTGGTATTTAAATAAAATTTCAAATTTCAAGAACGTGAAAATCTCGAGTAATATACTAAGTGGTTTGAAAACAAAATTTCCTTATCCACCCTTTTCTCAAAAAAAAAAAAAGAAAAAGAAAGAACTTATCCACCAAAAAAGAGCAAATATTTATGTCATCAAAGATCAACATTATCCCAAATGATTTTGCATTACTATTTTTTTTATCGTAAAATATTTTAGTTATAATATAGTAAATTGTTCCACGACTCAAACCGGACCCTTTATTTTCCTATATCTGTCATATTTAAATAGGCTCTATACATTTTGTATTATAATACTATGTCTGATTCTAACCTACAATGTTCCGTGTGAATCCATTTCAACTCTTACCACTTGCTGGGTTTTGGCGGTAATACAAGTTGTGTTACTTAAAATAATACAAAAAAAGAAGAAGGTATTGTCAAATCATGAGGGAACCCTAAAAATAGAAAAATGAAATTCTATTAAATTAATCACTTTACCACTTGAATCATTCTTCATATTAAATAATCTAATAATTATTATTATTGTTTATTTAAAAAAACAAAATTCTAAAGGACCTAGAAAAAGTAAAAATAAGTTCCCCGACCCAAAAAAAAAAAAAAAAAAATTCTAAAAATCATTCATTCATTCTTATGCAATGAGAACTTGTCAGTAAAAATGGACCCCTCCAGCGAGAGCTACGCGCTTGTTTCCTCTCTTCCTCCTCCTTTACATTTCGCAAACCAATCACCCACTTTCCATAAAAAGTGGACTGTCCTCCTCCTTCATAAATAAGGAAGGAATCGTAACAAGAGTGGGTGGGTGGGTGGGGGGGAGGGATACCCTACTAAAAATCTGATATATTTATCTTATTTATCTCGTCTCTACTTAAGCATCAAAGAGGCGCTCTAAGACACCCACGCCTTCCATCAGCCTTTGTTTGTTTGTAGGTCCTGCCACTAGGTTAATGCCCGACCATCCAGACCCGAGAATCCAAGAGACAATCAAGCGCTCGCCGTGGGAACGACTAAGCAAAAAAATCTCATCGCGATACGCGATGCTTGGCTTTGTTCCGCCATCAAGCAATCCCTCACACTCGAAGATCTCTAAGAGGTTCCGCCACTCATTCGATTCGTCGCATCCTATCGCCATGGCGTAGACTCCAAAGAAATCAGTCTCGAGGACTAGTTTCTTCTGCTTATACTGCATATGAAACGGCTAAGAAGAACATGCCACAGATGGCTAACCCAGTAACCGTGTTGATCGCTTCATGAAGAAGAGAATGATCACCGGGGCTTCAAGGATTAGTGCTCAAAATAAGGCTTATTCAACCCGCTTATTGCGCCTGAGTAATTCTTGCACTAGTCAACTTTAAATAACCCAATTGATACATTAAGGTCTCGGCTTTACTACTAATCGTATTTTTATGGCTATTTTCAGAGACTTAAGGAGCTACAAATTAGGCCAAATTTTCAGTCAATCCTAATTTAAGAATCCAAGTCGAGCTTCAGCTCACGACTGCTCCAAGGAAATTGAAGCCACAAACCGAAGAAAATGGCCCACTACAAAATCTCAAGTAGATTGCTGTAAATTGCAAAGTTGTTTGCTCCTCACTGACTTCCATTCGACCTTTTAGATTCTTCTTCCTAAACTACCCATTCTCATTGTTGGTAGTTTAGAATTTTAGAATTTCCCTGACTTTTGAGCCCATGCTTCCTACCAAGCTCAGATAGGATCGGGATCACTTTATGGTTGAAATCGCACTAAAGCTTTTAGCTTTCCCCGCTTTTTCTTCTTCTCTAATTTTCTCCCCCTTTCCTTCATTTTTCTACTCCACCAAACACCCCTTGAGGATGACAACTCAAGGATGCTGCTAAAATCCTCTCATCCTCAAGAGAAGGCCACCGGGCCAAGGTTTCGAGGTAAACCGGTATCCTCTCTCAAGCTGTAACGCGTGCGCCATTGTCATTTATGTCTCAGATCTTGCCTCATGCTTAAATCCTTTGATGTACCCCGATTGGCCGCATTTGGCAAGCTTTTGTGTGGCTCAAGGATGCTTACTACTAGATCCACGAGGCTCGCTTAGTCACGCATTTATTCGCTCTCGTAGTTAGGCCCAGACCATGCATCATGAGAAATGAATGTCCACAAATGTTGTATCTTAAGAGAAAACTTTTTGGTCTAAGTTTCATAGCTAAATGAAGATCCGGTTCTGGAAATAACAATAGGTCATCCTCCCCAACGCGAGGAATAGGACTCGAGGACCTCCCAGTTGTCTTAGAACCTCAAACCCAGTGGCCCGAGCCTTCAAGGAGTTCTTTTTACATTCTACTTCATTTTGTTTGTAGTTCCTAAACCATTTCAATCACACTCAAGTTTCAAATTCCTAAATCCAAATTGAAATCACCATTTCACGTCAAATGTTAATCATTTTGTGCGAAGAAAACCCATCTCTAAGTTCGACCCTAAAGCCACTATATCGCAAAGAGTTTTTCTAAAGGCTATAGCAAAAACATGTCACTACAGAGGGAATTTTAGTTACAATATTGAGCGATTCAGGTTGATTTGTGCCACAAAGAATGAAGCAATCAACAAATTTATATATACACTTGTTTCTACTATCACAGAGTCAAGCTACTCACAGATAAGGGGTTCAGGGCCTAACATGAGACGGGGTTTTCATCCTAAGAATGATACGATGAGTGTAAAAAGGTAAGGCTTTATTTGACTTTTGGATTTGCTTCAAAAACAAGCAGGAAGTAGTTTGAAAATTGAGGAATTGTAAAATCGAAAAGTAAAGTGCGAAAGTTAACTTTGAATATTTAGGTCACTAACTTGGTAGTTGTGGCAACAAGGTTCCTGCTTTATCCTCTATGATGCTATGCAACCTATAGTCCAAGGCATAACCGGATCTATGTTTAACTAGCAAACCTAACCCTAACAACAACTCCTATTTGAGTCAACACAGGTAACATGCAGCTATGGCCCTTTTTCAGTATGAAACCCTAGCATTAAATATCATCTCACGGCCAGAAGACCATCTAGACGAACCATAAAGCAGATCAGCAATACATGCACTGTATCCTAAAGCATGGAGAGTATTGGCCAAACGCACAATATTCAAAGCTATTCAACCCTAATTCGAGAAGACGAGGGCCATAAATACAAGACTGGGTGACTTTCTTATGACAAGAGGACAACATGCATATTCCCCAATTACCAAGCTAGCTTCCGTCCTCTTCAAAGAAAGGAGGCTTAGCCAAGCATCTCTTGAGTTGTCATCCTCAAGAGGGGTGTTTGCCAAGAAAGTAAGGGAAAGTGGAGAGAGAAGAGAGGAAAATAAAACCCTAACTAAAATACGACTTTATTTACAAAAATGAAAACTACAAATTTTTCTCCTAAATCAGTTGCTCTAAATTTATCCCTTCTTTTTTTTTTAATTACAAAAAAGAGAGGGGTTTATAGGCCACCTCAATACATGAAAATACCAAAAACCTACAAATTCGCTAAATTAAAGACAAGAGAGTAATACACCAAATTTGAGTCATAGCAACAAATACAAAAACATGACGAGGCGTTGAATTTCGCTTAGAGTCAAGAATTCTCAGGCAATGAATCAATTGGCGCATATTAAAATAGAAAATTTCGCTTAAAGCTTGGCAATTTAGACACAATTCGCATAATAAATTTTTCGTGAGTAGCTTAAACATGAAATTCCCTTAGAACAAAGTTGCCTAGCGAAACCCCGGTGTCTAGCGAAAACTAAAATTTCACGAACTTGCGAATTTTTCAAGAACTCCTAAATTTTTCGCAATCCTCATTAAATTTGTGCTTAGCTAAATTATTTTGGTTTGTTGATTTTCACCGCTTTTGCCTCCCGTCACTCACATCAATTCTTCTTCACTTTGCCTCAGCTTTTCAGAATGATCTTGGTCATTTAGATGGCTTTCCACACTTGAGTTCAAAACTCACGATTCATCATACATCCCTGATATTATTGAACCGCTAAAGTGCGAAAAACTCGCAAAAATACCCAAAAATAACTCCTCTAAATCCAGCATAAGTGATACTAAGAAGACTTGAACACTTCAATTGGCATTAGATTGATATGATTAGAAAAGCAAAAGCACTCAAACCTATCTAATATAGGGCTCCAAAATTGTACTTTTAGTACTCCAATCATGGGTACATCTACTATGGCATCGAATCACTAGTTGAAGAGGATTAGGTGAAAATGCACGCAGGAGTAGCCATTCCGTTAATTACAAATAGAATATAGCCCATTTTACTAAAGCATGTTGATGCAACAACCAGACGATGAGTTATCCTTTGCAGCTCTTCGCTACTTGATCTTCACCTCAAAGACCAACGTGGAGGCTGAATAAAAAGATGGTCTCCCCGCTAGCTGCCGCAAATTCGCCCGCCGCATGTGCACTCCAAGTACGAAGAGAAATTAGCAGAGACGAATAACTGAGCAGCCCCCGAAAATGTGCCCACGTGGCAATGTGGGCGCAGCACCACCCCACTCCGCCCATGAATCCTACCTTCGAGGTTGCACCCGCCTCGCACATGCTTACATCTACCATCTGTCCGAGGGCCTGAAGACATGCTATCCTCCTCGGCTGGCCAAGACATCTAGAGCTGGTAAACCACTCCCGCGTGGCTTTCTTGATGGCACTGCCTTTGCCATGTATGAGTTCTCGATCTCAGATGATCACATGCTGCATTTCAATCAGACAATGATACTTAATGCGATAAACGACCGCTACTATGCAGTGTTCCCCGCGTACTTGAAAGGTCTCGCCCGCCTGGCTCCACAAACCTTTGATAGATCAAAGATATGCCTAGCATGCCTTTACCCGGATGTTCTAGATTGTTGACTCATTTGCCGGGTATGGGATGTTGTCGTTCTCGATGCCTTCGATATCATCAAATACCCATGCATCCGCCTAAACGCTTTAAAAACAACAAATACCATCGCTCCTACATACTGGCTCCCGCTACAATGTGATGTCGCTTTGGGCTTAAAGAACGACGGCAACGACGAGGTTAAGACCAATATGTGTTCAAGTCGCTACTAGGAAAACCATGTAGGTTTACATTGATGATATGTCGGGTGTGTCCAAGGAACGCCCTGCACTACGCCGAACACTCAGTAAGAGGCTTTTGAACTCCTAAGGGCGTATGATATGAAGCTCAATCCCTCAAAGTGCGCCTTCGGATTCAGTGTGGGCCGATTCCTGGGTTTCATGGAGCCAACCCCACTAAACTTAAAGCTATTTTGGAGTCCCCGCTTCGCCTTCTTAAAAGGGCACAACATCTCGATCGGTTGATTGCCACCGGGCGTCTCATCTCGATTTACGTAATCATTTAAAGTTGTTCTTGTCACCTCATGTTTCACTAGGTCGAATGGAAGGCGGAATGAGGTAGAGCCCTCATAGCGATCAAACAAGACTTTGCAGAACCCCTCCGGCCCCATAGCCCCGGTCAAGGAACGCTCTTCATATACTCTATGGGTCAGATGTCTCAATGAGTGCTGCCCTATTCAAGGAAGATGAGAATAGAATGCAGAGGCTAGTATTTTTCACGTTAAAGTCCCAGCCGACATAGAAACCCACATAGCCACCTCGGGAAAGCAGCGACATTAGCTCTCTAGGTAGCAACGAAGAAGCTCCGCCCCATACTCAACCACACCCCATTGTTGTGATAATTCGACCCCCCATTTCTCAAAGCACTATTCATGTTTCCAACTTAGTCCGGATGATGGCCTCACGGGCAATCGAACTGGGAAAGGAATTCCTAGATTCGGGCAGATAAGCCAAGATCGCTAAAAGGACAAAGTTCGCAGATTCTAGTAGAGACTCTTAATCCTGAATGAACCTCGGACAACTTGAATTGGTGACACTTAATGTAGATGGGGCATCTCAAGAAACCGAGTCGGCATTGATTTGCAACTTTAAATCTTCTACGAGAAAGATCGAGCAGATAACTGTTTTGCTTTCGCTCCAACAAACGAATCGTAGTATGAGCCCATCCTAGCTTCTAATTGAATTAGCACCATGTTGTCAACCAACAAGCTTCTAATCCAAAGTGACTGCTGGTAGCAAGTAAATCCAGAGTATGAGTCGAGACTCGAACGGCAAAATATGTATCCTCGTTACAACGCTGCGCCTTTCGGCCTGAAGCTGAAACACATCCCCTGGATCAAGAATAAGAAAGTGGTTTTGATCGCCAGAGCTGCTGTCTTCCACAGACGTAAACAAGTTCCCGCCTCATCTATTATCACCATTCTTCAATGATCACCGGTAAGGTCGATGTCCCACGGCCCAAGATGGTTGATGCCCACTAGTTCATTATAAAGCTTGATATATTATCCCACCAACCTAGTATGGTCGATGCCCGTACTGCCCATTGGCAAAGCTCTGGTAAGGTTGATGTCCTACCCAAGATGGTTGATGCCCAAATTTCGTTCATTATGAAGCCCGTAAAGAGGTGTTGACGAGGGGCAAATGAATCTTGTCTACCCGGTGTTCATCCGACCTCGATCTATGTCCATCGCTAAGGTACATCGCCACCTGCTTAAATGAACTGAATTACTTGATTCGACAAAGAGAAAGTAACAACATCGATTCGCAAACAACACATGCTTTATTATGAGCTGGCATAGCAGAATAACAAAACCAGGATATAGACCATGCAAGGAGGAACAAGGCTCAATGAATGGCAAATACAACCCCTAGCTCCCGCTAAAGACATCGTGTTCTCACCCTCCCTGCTACTTCCAAAGCAGAAGAATCAGCTCTCATCACTCCGTGCCAACCTCTACGCAGAGGGATGCTTGCCCGCCTCACTAATATCCGCCTCAAGGACTACAGCGGGAACCTCCCTCTCTGACGTAATCATCGTTTCGCCTAAGCGAACATCGATGGTTGCGCTTCAAGTATGACAGCACTTGGGGCATCGAGGCTGATAAAGAACTCCGGAGATAATGGGGCTTTAGACGGTCCGCATCCCGTCTCGGAACTACATCGACTTCCACAAATATTATGTGTGTGAAAGCACACGGCAACTATAGTTGAAAGTCACGTCACTTCTCCTCATAAGCCTCCAAGGCTTTTTTTCTTCTTTAAGGGCCTGCTTGAGAACAAACACATCATCTTTACTAGTTTCGAAGCCTGGAGAAGTAGAGAGACTTGCTTGACGACCATACAACTAGCTGGTTTGCCGCCTTCGCCTAGCTCCTCTGAAACCGCTCGGACCTCAGCCAACCGAGACTCCACTTCGCCCAACTCCCCACCGCACTGTCATCCATGCGGGCCATCAAGGCTTCGTGGCGAGCAACATCTCTCTCTGCCTCTACTCGGGCCACCTTCTCTCTACCCTTCTCGCCTCCTTCTCCCAAATAAGCTAAGATCTCGACATTCCACTTTGCCAGTAAGCACTTCAACGGTTAGAAACGAATTGTCTGAGTTGCAGAGCAAAGAAATTTCTCCGCATCCCTCAACCGAGGCTAGAATTCCTCGACGCCGGTGTCATATTCGGATAGTCGAATGGTCAAAGAATGCATTAGAACAAAGCAATAACTCGAAATAATACTTCAGAAAAGTGCATGCTAGCTTGTAAAACATACCAAATCCACGACTAGACGGGTTATGGTTACATATTAGCATTCCTGTCTTCAACCACACATGCTTGAGTTTGTCCACAAGCATAGGCAGGACCGAGAGACGACATATTCTTCGCCTCTCCTCGCCCCGCACAACTACAGCATCAAGAGGCCGGATATAGTTAGTGCATATAGGCGGCCGGATTCGCCCGCTAAACTACTCTCCGATCGATAATCTGGGCAACTTTGCCCAGAACCGATACTTCCTCCATGGAGCCCGTCCCGCTGAGGAATATAAGAATTCAACGCCAGCCTTAGTTCGGGGAGCAACGACTCCATCGTGGCCCAACCCTGTGAGATTTAGCCTGATCCACATCAATTTGCTAAGGAGGGAATGTCCTCTCGAACCTCTCGCATGAGTCTGAGACCTCTCCTAAATCTACCAAGAGGGCAGTCTTCGAAGTCGACTGGCCATGAACGCCATCTCGTGCTTAATCCGGTTACTATCGCCCGCATATCGAACTCGGTCGATGGTTGTTGACTCGCCTAATCGGCCACCCCTGGGGTAGCACCCGCCGCCAGCTTAAAGTTGGCACCTCGCTTGCGCCAAAAGGTCGGTTGTAAACAAGATCAACCATCTCTTCCTCCTCTTCTTTCCTCTTCCTCAGCAAAGGCTTAGATATCGGGGGAAACCTAAGGGGACAAAATCTTCCACCCCACTCGTGCGCGAGATCGTCTGTGCACTTGCCTCTCCCTTCTGATGCTTAGTAAGACGAGAACCCTTTTTCGCAAAAGGGAGACGCTAGAGATGACTACCCTTATCGTCCTTCTTAGATGATTGGGGGACAAGGCCGGAATCCTCCTTAGCCAAAGAAGGTTGCTTGGATTGGGTACTAATCACCAATTCTCGACCAACCGCCTGCCTCAAAATTTAATGAGACGAGTCGCTTGGCTAAATTCTAGATCAATAACGAATTTCCCTCCACTATTTCTTTGGGAAGAGGGTGGAACTGGAATACGTAGGAGATGGGATCAAGACTCACCACGAAGATTCTTCGTAGTTAAGAGAATTTATGATGCATTCTCGCCGTAAATCTCTAGCAACCTCGAATTTTCTTAGAGATCGCTTAGCTTTCCACCCAATGCACCCGCCTTACTCCCTCCGGCTTTTCTCCCCTACATAAAAATAAAATATAATAATAAAATATGCTAATGTAAAGGATGGGACGCATAAAACGTGATCGACATACATCCATAACTGAACACACCCCGGGAATGACATTGATCGGGTTCAAAACAAACGGGAGGTCATGGGAGCCCGAGTAATCCATACCAAGGTCCTCTAACCAAGATCATGCCCTGCCCCATCTTTAGGCGAGTCAGAAGTCTCAGAATAAATTGCGTACTTGGGGCTCTGTAGTCGATATGGATAGCTACAAATTAAACTCTAAACTTCAAGGTATATAAATAAAGCAACTTACCAATGAAATGTCCAATAGGTAAAGGAGGTTCCAGCACGCACCTGGCCAAGATTCGAATGGCATTCGGATGGATAAGAGCGTGGAGCCTAGAGAAGTGTGAACCGCTTGACTAGAGATGAAACAGCCTACTGCAAGCCTGCCTAGTGAATAATACTACATTGTCTTCCCTCTAATGTGGATCTGGATCGTGACCTTCGACAACTCAAAATCGATATTGTTAGAATTCGGGCAATAAGACCCCTAACCTCCATGGACGTGAGAGGAGATGAGGCTGCTCACAGTATATGATTCTGGGCCTAGCTCTCTCGTGCCCAACCTAACTATGGAAGTCACTGACCTCCCGCCATACTACAAGCAAAACACCAACAAAAAGGAGAAGAAAGGGGAATAAGTTCTATGTCATAATACCCAAAATGGTAAAAGGGCGAGAAAGGCATGAACTCCATTGCACTGAACCCCCCAGCTCTAGCGTGCCCTAAAACACCCTCCTACAATCCCATCACTAAACATGCCAGAATGAAATCTAACATACCTTAACAAAAAAAAAAAGGCTTACCCGGGAAGATAGGGGAAAAACAAAGCCTGAAAAAGACAATTCTTACAAACACGCTAACGCTACAACTGAGTATCAAAGAGAAGTCCTCGAGTGGGAGGAAACAAGATAATGTGCATCTAGCACCCCAGAGGTGCATTAAAATGCGCCACGACTCATCGCCTCCAAAATATTTGAATCCTTCACTTACTACGGCATGCAAACGAGTGTGGGCCAAAGTTCGTGGGCTCCCAAAGTTATGGCCTCATGCTCCTCACGGATCTGCTCAGTCGAACAACCAAGCCAAGTCCAGCTTATGAATCATATGTTCGCCATTTTCAATTCCCATCAAACGCTATAACCCTTGTCCCAAGGACTTAGTCCACGTTGCTGACCGGTTAGTCGAGCACGAGAAAAATAAGGTGAGCAAAAATGAAAAAATTCCGAGAAACACGATTTTATTAATTACACAAAAAGGCATTCATAATTACACAACAACGCTTACAACCGTTTGATCGATTTCAATAATAATTACATAACTCAAGAAGGCCAAAAGAGGCTGACAACGCAGCCTAAGAAAGAAGAAAAGTGGAGAAAAAGTTGAAGAAAAGAAAAGGAGATCTGAAGAAGATATGAAAGAAAGCCCCGGCCATGATAGCCCTTTTTTTCGCGATATGATTACAACGCTTCAACGATGCCAAAGCCGGCGGGCATATAAGGCTAAAAAATATCCCTCCAAAAGCAAATTAGCGTGTTCCTCAGAACTCCACAACCTTGTCAACATCACATTCGGGGCCAGAGGACCTTAAAAGCACGATATTGGCAACGCCAGTAGTATCTAGCCATACATACCCACCGGAACCTAAACTACTTACTAGCACAAAAGAACGACATCTTCGCATATGTTTCAACCTATGGGAAACCCCAAAAGTCAAGATTAAATGTTACCAAAATTGAAAATCCCCAGAACGCCGCTGAACACACATTAACGATCCCCCATTCCCAATCCACGCTGTGTTTAGAATACAGATTTTTCCAACCGGGAAGACTAATCTCCCAAATTAAAGGGCATTTGTGGTACATGGCTTTGGCCTAAGACCCTTATTCAAAAGGTTCAGACAAATTAAAGCACACAGTTTGACTCAAGCTTCAAACACTTTGTTCCACAAAAAGCACTCCAAGTATCCTCACACGAACACGGGACCGAACCATGTACCAAACCCGCCCTTCAAACTATCCGATCATACTGGAAACTCAAGGATTTATTTTGCGTGTCCTTGTCACTTCATGTTAATGCCCTCGACGATCCGAAGACACTCGAAGTTGTCTCTTGATTCTCAGTTCCGAATCATCTAAGATTAACCCAATAAAGAAATACCCGCAAATAAATAAGGAACTGCGGTGGTGTGGCCGTCGCATCTCCAATGCTTAAGAGATGTAGTGAATAAAGGGAGAGTAAATATATCCGCTTTTAGTAAGGTATCACTACTTCCTACTAATCCTCATATCTCGAAACATATCCCTCCCATGAATCACGCATCGTAACCCCTCGCCTGCCTCTGTTTGTTTTGTAGGTCCTTGTCGCAGGTTAATGTCCTCACGATCCAGACTTAAGAACTAAGAGACAACCATGCTCGATGTGAATTGTTTAGTTTTCCTTCCCTCTCTAAAATTCTGACCTTCAAGGCAAATTACAAACTTGTGTCTTCCTCTTTCCAAGAAGTGGACTCAGTTTCACGGATATATCGGAGATATATCGATGGATATTTTTGTATACCTAATATCGATATATATATTGAAAGTAACAAAATACTTTAGAAATTCATGGAAATACTTTTTGTAAAAGTATAAATGACATTAATAATAAAATATACTCATTGATATTACATTGTAATGGTATTTCAAAACTAAAAATAAAGATCGATATGACTCATTACAAACATTTGATTTATGGGATCCTATCTAATAAAAACACAATACTTTTACATAGGAGAATTTGTCCACTAGAAATGAGTAATAGTAGACATATAAATCCTAAATTGCATATAAAAATAAGGCAATAAAAATGATATAGGAAATAAGAATAATTAACATGAGGGAAAAGGGTCAGTAGGTGGGACTTTGGGGAGAGGGAGTTGTTGCTACTTAATGGCAAAATGTTATCCCAGCCAAAATATCTTCCTTCCACCTTTGCTTGGTTGTCAGATTTCATTGGTCTACAATGCATCCCCATGGTCCTCCCGTGGTCCCTACACCTCTTGTTCTTTCCTCAACACTCCCAAAACCCACGCGTGGGCCCTACTCTCCCACTTCCCATGCGAGCCAAGGTTGATCAAATGGCCGATATATCGGCAATATATCGTCTATTTTGGGCGATAAATATGTAAAAATTTAAAAAAACCTTAAAAATTCCAAAAAAATGTTGCAGGCAGACATTGTCGTCGATATATCGATATTTGGCCAATATATCGGCGATAATGACCGATTTGGGCGAATTTTCCTATTAAACTGACCATCGAATTGTGGATATCATGTCAGGAAGGCCTCGACACCTAATATATCGCCAATATATCTATTTTTAATCCATGCATAAGACTAATTTCCAATGATTGTCCAAAGATACCTAGCTCTTAGAAATGCCTGTTGCACTCATAGCAATTTGCTGCACAACCTTTCGATGGGATTGTGGTGCCTGGGCCTCGACCCAGTCCCCAGGCAGCGGTGCCCCTTCGACCAGAGGCTGTATGGTCAGCCGGTCCATCCCGTCCGTCCCGCAAGCCCAACTTAGGAGCCTAGATCCAGATACCCTCCTATAGCCAAAGAAGGGTGGGCACTCCCTAAATGCCATTTTCCAGAGAGGCTTTATCTAACAAGGGTCGATGAACAGGCTCCCCGGGAGGGAGGTACCTTCCATCCCATGCCTTGCCATGAATTCAAGATGGACAAACCCTTCGAGGTCCCCGCATTCTGAAATGCGCCTAATTTTCTCTTTCTCTTCCGTCTAAAAGGAAGAATTAGTCTCCATTCACCTAGACATGGCCTCCCACTTTCTCTCCTCTTTCCCATCTAAAAGAAGCAATTAGTCTCATCCAATGATATGCACCACTTCTCTTCCGATTTGGAAGGAAATCAACTTACTTACCATGAATAGTGATCCCCTCTCCTTTGATAAAGTAGTTTCACACACCTTAATAAGGTATGGACGAAAGGCTAAAAATCCCTAATCTTTGAAAAAGAAAGATGGTAGAGATCTAACTTAAACGCTGAGAGGCGATCACGTGAGACCCTCCCATGCCGCTTAGTTATCTGCTTTGCAAAGCGACATAGAATGATGCATGCTCCGACCATCCAAAGGACTGCAGAATTCGAGACCACAATTGGCGTCGCTTATGGGGAACGCCAGCGTAAAATCTCAGTGATTTATATGGTGAGCCTGGTTCATCCAGCCTCAGCGATCTCCCTACACGAGGCTTCGTAGTTCCCGTCATCCCACCGACCGCCATAGTTCCGTCACCATGTCTAGCAACCAAGTGAATCACCCCATCGAAGACCCATTTCTCACAAGGCCAAGAAATGAGGCTACAGAAGAGCAGCTGCATGATATCAATTGCGTGAACATGCTAACCGCTTACAACAGAGAACGAGCTTATGAGCCCAGCTGAGAGACCAACGGTCGAAACCCCATAAGGTTCTTACCAACCCGCACTCTTAACCCGGCAGATATGGTAAAGGGCCTCCGCCCTACCTCGACTACGGTTATTATCCAAGCAGATGACGAACTCCTCGACACCCGCTTCCCCATCGTTCACCACCTCGTAATGCAAAGCCTAACTAAATAAGAAGAGACTCACACCAACAAAGCAGATAGTTGTTGCACGCCACACGGATGTCATAGAGATGTTTTGTTCGAATTAGCCCCGAATATATATCTACACTGCCCTGGGGCATACAACCCCGCTTTCTACTGAAAGCAATACCCGTTCAGGGCACCTCCCACCTTGCGTGCAACATTTTATCCCCCTGTCCAGGGGCCGTATGACATGTTGTCTTCCCCCTTGGGCCAATATATTTTGGACTATGAGCCTCCTTGCGGATTTGTCATTCCACCATTTGCTATGTACGACGTCTCCTCTGATCCGTATGATTATATGTTGCACTTTAACCAGACAATGATCCTTAACGTTGGGGAACAACTACCTGGTGGTAAAGTATTCCACTAGCTCTTAGTTAAGTCCCCACTTCTGGCTTGGTTCCATAAACCCCAAGAGGGTCTTAAACCTCGATTCACAAGGATCATAACAGATTCGTCACTCAAGATTTGTGCCCGTCTCCTGTGGCGGAAAACATCACCGCCCAATCCATCTTCAAGCAGGACGACGAGTCCATCCGGGACTTCAATCCGGGATTTGACAAGCCATTCAACAACTGATATTTGAGAGGATGGATGCACTTACGTAACTTTCACAGCCAGTCGACTACCCTTTCTTCCGTCCTTTCACCCACCTACCACCATGGAAGAACTGTATCGACGGGAAGACAAATACTCCACTTTGGAGGATAATATCCGAGCTGCCTCACAAATGGTAATGATAACGACGCAGAGCGGCAAACCAACTATAAAGAGTCAGCCCGAGCAGAAAGGAAGCCAGAGCAAGAGACAAAAGTGTCCCCAAAAGCATCCTAGTTAAAAGAGATCCTCCCCACTCCACCCTTTAACATCCCTATGACTGATCGCTTCTCATCGAGATTACCTCCCAGTTTATGGCTCGCCATGCGGCGAACCCTGACCATAACAGTCACCGAGGTGTGACTACCACAGACCACGACCATGAAACGACTAATGCTAAGGCTTTCAGTTCATGATTGAGAGATTAACCAGTGTGGTGACCTAGAAGGTTCAAGGTTAGGAGCCAACCTGACAACCGAGATCCGCCCCCGCTCGAATAGAGCTAATACACGCCGAGCATCTGGCCGAGCCTAGACCTACTATCAACTATATACCGAGTCTCGGCCGACGATCAATACCAAATTCAAGAGGCAAAGATAAAAATGCTCGCGGTGGCCTCAATCGCAGCCTCGACAAACACTAACACCTCCCTGAGAGCAGCACAAATGATCTGCAACCATCGATGGCCTGTATCCTTTCCTCTGTAGATCCGAATCTTGACATCACTCCATTATGATGTTGTACTCACTTTATATTAATAATTTTTAGCATATCCCTGTTTATCCCAGTATGAGTCAACATTGCATCCTCTCAAAATTTACGCAAATGAGTCCCTCTCTTCTCACACTATTCAAATACTGGAGAGTTTATCCTGATTCACTGGTCCAACATGCAATAAGAAGGGTGATATTGTTACTTCTCCACATATATACAGACCAAGAATCTAGCAAGTGTTGTTTTTAGTGGTCGAAGACTTGGGCTCATAAGAATGTTATCACTTGGGTTTAACTCTGGGTCAGATGCAAAGCGCTCCCTAACCTACTACCAACCATCACCATCTAACTGTGATCCAGAAAGTCGACTCAAGGCAATAATTTAGCACTCGTCAAGATACTTCAACTCAAATCTATAGGTGCCAAAGATGAAGAACCATTTAGCTTCGCCTGTCAAGCTTCACCCATCTCTATAGCAATTATGTATGTCGTCTGGGTATGCCAAGGACAGGAACACCGGCTATAGACCCTCAAGTACCGATAGTCATCGCGACCGACAAATCATGCCAGCCTCCTCCCGACCGGCTGAAGAAGGCTCACTTCAAGAATGTGCACGACGGAAAATGGTTTATTCGCTGAACTATGCGGTATATGATAGTGTAAACTTGAACGCCTCCACAAGTTGAACGTCCTTCACACCGAACTCATTCTGCAGTACGCGTCACCTTGAGATTCCAATGTATCATCCAGTCAAGTAGACAATCTTTTTAGTATAGGTTTATCGTATATAAAATACCCAGAATGGCTTGCTAATGTGGTAGTAGTTCCTAAAAAAAGAAGGTAAGTGAAGTGTGTAAAAGGACTACAAGAATCTTAATGACGTACGTCCCAAGGATACTCGCCTCTACATTTATCGGGACAGAAACATCGTCGCACTGCATGTCACTGACATTCTGTGATGATTCCTTCTGTATCATCATCCCCATGCACTCGCTTGACGTGGGAAAACATCTTCATCACCTCGCGTGCTCTTCTCCTACAACGTAATTCCTTCAAAGTTAAAGAATGCCGAGCCACCTATCGCGATCGGGTAACCAAGATGTTTTGACCTCTCGCTGAGAAAACTATGAAGCATATATGATGATATGTCGATAAAGTCCAAGGAATGTCTTAACTAGTACTAACCATATTCGACTCTCGTAACCTATGGTATGAAGCTGAACCCTACAAAGTGCGTATTCGGGGTCGGCCACAGATGGGCTTCCCAGTTTATGACACACGTAGGTGACATAAAGGCGAACCCTTTCCCAACTTAAATCCATTATAGAGTCTCCACTTCGAGCTCTAAAGGTAGTACAAATAAACGACTGGCCGATTAACCCGCTCGGATCATTTGCTTCCGTCAGCACATCTAAAGCCCTTTTTTCTTTTACTCCTTAGAGGAGCTAATCGAACTGGATGGAACGAAGAGTGTGATCAGGCCTTTACTCAGATCAAGTAGTACTTAGTCGAACCCCCGATCCTCGCAAGTCCTGACACCGGCGAAACTCTATTCGTCTACCTTGCAGTCTTAGATATAGCAGTAAGTGTCGCACTGTTCAAAGAGAATGAAGACTCGAAGAAGATCAGTAGGTTCTTCATCAAAGAAATCCCAGCCGATGCGTAAACTAGGTATAGCCATTCTGATAAAGTCATTCTATTCCAAATAGCGCTAAAAACTTCGCCTACACTTTCAAGCTGCACCCATCACGTATTAACCTGACCTCCTCCAAGCACTTACATAAACCCAATACCCGGGAAGAATGGCCTGGCTGAAAACAGAATCGCAGTTGAGTACTGGTGATTCAATATAAGTCGAGGCTTTCAAAAGGGCGTGTGCTATTGATTTCATAGCTGAACTCCCGCCTAAAACATGCCCCGGGCACTGGATCGCGGACTCTAATACTGAGCGCCCGCATAATCCGGAGGGCATTGGTCAGCTAAGAACTCCGCCCGACAAGATTGAGCAGTAATCTTGCTCGTGGTTAGTGCCTCTAACAACGTGGCTCGAATACGGCGCCACAGCAGGCTCGAATCGCGTGCCCACCTCGCTTGCCAAGATAATTTTGATTCTGGAAGACCCCAATTAGTGGTCGGCAGCATCAAAGAATTGAACCTGAGACCCGAATGGTGAAATACGCCTCTGCAACACAACGCTGAACAACTTTCCGCTAGAAATCAGTACGCCCCTGTGGACTTAATAATGAAAAGGCAGACTCATCGCCTCCGTAGCCTCACCAATCACCGAAACCATATTTCCGCCATTTACTATCAACAGTTCATCAATTGCATCCCCACAGAACCAAGTGTAAAGGACCCCGCCCCGACGGACCCTTTCACATTGTATTTAAGCACGTGACAACTCCCAAACTAAAGGACAAGGCCCACAAGCTTCTAAGTCCGTGCGCCTGAGATTTTCCTTTGGATCGATGGGCAAATCGCTCAAACGCATCCTCGCTATAGGACTAAAGTGTCGTCTCACATAGCCGCACGCGGCTAGCCGAGCCGCATGAAGCAATATGCAATCACCCCTGGGCTGAACTCGGCTCCATCTGCCCACACTCAAGGGTACTATTGTCTGACCATGAAAGCTGATGCTACCGATTATACCAGAAAGTGTGATCGCTGCCAGCGACTTGCCCCCATCCTGAAATCACCGGTGCAAGACCAAATCTCTATCTCTAGCCCTCGCCCCTTTCAGACAATGGGGATCGATGATAGTTGGACCCCACTACCCACGCTCCAAATTTCAAAAGAAGTGATATCGTGGCCACTGATTATTTCAATAAGTGGATTACAATAAACCTTCTTCCTCGATTAAAGATCTGGATGTCACCGGGCTTTGTCCGAAGAATATTGTGCGTCGATTTGGCATCCCTAGATCACCGTCTCGACAATGGGATTCCCAATCATGCAGAGAGGGTCTATCAAAACTTCGCCAGAATTGGAAGATGTCTATACTCCACGCCGCACTACCGCAAAGCAATGGCCCCGGCAGTAGACTCCAACAAAACCTCGTTAACGGCTCAGCACTGATGAAGATCTTTATTGGCGGAAAATGGGTGGATGAACACCCCGGGTACTCGCTTACAGAACCATCAGCTTCGCAAACCCACCGGCATATTCCGTTCATAATCACGCGAATGGAACCATCATCCTGACGGAAATGGTGATGCTAACCATTCGACAAACACCCCGACGGGAGTACAGAATTAATGATCAAGGAGCTTGACACGCTTCTGAATCATGAGAGTCAATGTACCATCCGCATAAAGATCCTACCAAACTCGATTGGAAAGATCTTACAATAAACTACCGTTTCTCGAGCATTCCAACCCTGGGACTTGGTGCTAAGAAGAGTATTTGAAAATACGATCGACCTAACTGCTAGAGTTCCAACCCAACCTGGCGGACTTTATCTTATCAGCACGAGTCGAGGAATCCGGCTACGCCTGCATGCTTCGACGGACCTTGGGACTTAGACTGTGGGAATGCAACACATCTTAAGAGGTATTATCAATAAAGAAACGCATGTATGTTCATTTTTCTCCTTGGTCAACTTAAAAGTTCTGACTACGAGTAAAATGACTTGTCCTACTATGAAAATAACTACTATAGGCCAATAAACTTAAAAGTCCGCACGGTTCAGTAAAATCGTCCTACCAAGTGAAAATAACTACAAATTTCACAACTTAAAAGTCTCTGGACGACCCAAGAATGATCGTCGTCTCCATGAAGATAACTTCTAACCTGGCCAACTTAAAAAGTCTAGACGGCTCAGTAAACGACTGCCCGGCCCAAGAAGATAACTTTTATTCCCACAACTTAAAAGTCCGTGACGGCGCAATAAAATGACCTCATCCGACCCGTTGAAGATAATCAACTTAAAAGTCCGAATTACCAGCAAAGAAATGACTTATTTGCCCGACATATAGATAACTTTATGAAGCCAGAAACTCAAAAGTCCGGACATGGCGAGTAAAATGACGATCCGCCGGGTTTGATAACCAACTACCAACACCCAAAGTCCGTGATGGACGATTAAATGACCTCGGTCCACCCAGATAGATAACTTATAGTCGGGAAACTCAAAAGTCCGGATGGAGCAGTAAAATGACCTATCCGGCCCGGTATGGCTAAATCCTAATCGGTCAACACCTGTAAGTCCGATGGCGCAGAGAATGATCTATCCTACTTCAGATAAATAATATCGGCTCAATTTAACCCGGACGTGGGCACGTGAAAGTGCCCTCGCTTGATTTAGAAATTCATCATCTAATTCGCACAAGGCCCGAAAGATAATACTCAACTCCTGAAACTTAACGTCCCAAATTTTGGGATCACAAGGGCAAGATATCCGTCTAACTAGGTAATTATAGCCCCATGTAATCGACTGCTTCTGGGAAGAAGCACTTTATCCAAAAAAACAAGAAATAAAATGTCTAAATATAAAAGTAGAGAAGAGGATTACAAGTGCAAAATACATTTGATGATTCTTCGGGGTCTCTAACCCCTTTGTAAGAGCTCCCCACCCAAACTTCAACCGGGGGCTCCAAGAGAATGTCAACCTCTCCTAAGACCCGGAGGTCTTGTCTGCCAAAGCTTCTTCAGCAGTCTCGACGAGCTTGGCAGTGGACAAGGCAAATGAAGAGCCTGGGGGGCATCGAGGATTCACGAAAAACTCCGGTCGCAGTGAGAGATGCATCCTATGATCCCAAGAGGGATTTTAGGCTTACTCCCCGCGGATATCGCGGCGCAGCGCACAACACAACCATAACCGTATGGGCATCATGTCACAAGTGAGCCGTGATCAAATCTCCGCTCCAAAGGCCGACCTCCTAAGAAACTCTTCTCCCGAAAAGCCATGAAGTCATCCCCTTGCGGTCCTTGGCCTCCACGTAGCAGAGACACGCCTTATCCGTTGAAGCACTCGCTTTCTCTCTGCCTCATCCTCCCATAGCCTCCTCAAGTACCACTCAAGGCTTGTTGAACTGAGCCAAGCGAATCCGAATCTCACCGTCGCTCTGAGGTGGTCGAGCACTTTGACTCGGGATAGCTCAGCCTCAACTCGTGCCCGGCGCTCCCGTCGCGCTGGCATCTCCAACCGCGCCATCGCGACCTCGTGTCCGGCGACATCCTCTCAGCCCACCCGAGCCGCCCTATCCACGCTTTCCCAGCCTGCGCCCAAACGCCGGACGGTCAACTGGGCCTCTTTCAAAGAGGGCGTCTAAGCCGCGAAAGCCTGGACTCAACATAAAGCCAAGCCGCCAAAGATCCCCCGCCTGTGTGATGACCACTCGCGGCCGGGAGGGACATGTTGCGAACGACAATGGCCTGCGAAAAGAAAGAGTGTGTTTAATCAAACAACACAATAGCAACTTCAGAATTATATATATATATATATATATAAGCTTTACTACTTTACTCTAGAAATTTCGCTGCTTGATGAAGTTCCTAAGCATAATTTGCATCATGTCTTTTACTACTTATAACATCCTCCTTTACAAGCATTCAACAGAACAACGATCGAATACCTCACCCCCGCCCCGCTCCCGCCTCACGGGTTCCGCTCGTCGATGAAGTTTCTACATGACTCAGAGATCATGTCTTCGACTATTTGATAAATATCCTCCTTACGCTATCAAATGTGAACAACGATCGAATACTCCTCACTCCGCCCCTCGCCTCCCCGCTCATCAAGTACCAGAAGGCCCTTGGGTACAAATCGCCTAGGATAATTCCGCCACAGACTCACCCCGGACAAAGGCTTCAACTATGAGGATGGATCACTATCACGTCCGGCATCGCCACTTCCCTCCACCACCGAGCCGGTCAAGGGGGCGTATAAGAGTTGTGTCGTAAGACCTGAGAAATTCCACTTCGAATAAGGGCAAAATCGTACTCGACATAAACAAATTTCTCAAGAACCGTAATTTATTCTCTAGACCCCGGATGACGGTTTACTGCACCGTCAGGATCGCCTCACAAATCTAGTTACACGTAAAATTTCGTAATATTCCGAGACAATGGAGTTGACACGCTTTCACGAGCAAGACGCGGTCGTGCCGTAAAACGATCTCTCATGTGACAAAAGTCAACATATAAAACGTGATTTCATGTACCATAAGTGGTACGTAGCATACATGATGAAAACGGACTAATCGATAGAAATGTCAATATCGATTCTAGTAAAAGAGTGACACAGCGTCATTTTTTTAATTTGATTTAAGTCACTAAACGACAAAATTGTCAATAAGGTTTCTTCTCCTTCATTAAGCCAAGAGGAAAATGTGAGAAAAAAAGAAATTGGGAGATCCAAGAGCTTTCGCTTGAGAGGTTTTTAGAGAGAGAGAACACTTCTCTCTAGATTTGGTACGAGATCCAACCGCTTCAGCCTTTCGACGAGAAGCAAACCTGCCACGCGAGAGGTTTCGTGGGTACTGGGATTTCAGGAGCTTACTCAACCTCCTAGAGGTAGGGGTTTCTCCCTACTTGTTTTATTCTTTTAAGCACTTTGTGAATGCTTGAGTTGAACGGTACGTGAGGCGCTTGATCGGCTCCAAATCTCGGAACCGAGTTGTTGATTTTGAAACTCATGTGACAAATCTCAAGGATCGCCCACCTGCCGATTTCAAGCTATCAGGAAATCATGTAAGTAATGTACGCTCTTGATTTGAAAAGGCCGGAATGACCATGAAAATGCAACACAAAGTGAACCGATGAATGGTTAGTGTTTTAACCAGAAACCTAGGTTTTTACCGCTCATAGACAAAGGACACAAAATATATTTTCAGGTGGGAAATGGGTTTGGTCGAGTGATCTGCTGAATTTGCTGTGGTTTGACTAGTTGTAGCCCAAGTGAGTCAATCTCATGTATGAGTTGTATAATGCATAACATGATTGTGTGTGATTTGAATTATGCAGTATATTCATATGTTTATATATTTATATTAGACCGTATTTGAATCCTGGCATACATGTATTCCATATGCACTTTAACACCTTGCAAGAATTATAGAGGAGTGCATGATGAGTCTTATAGAAGTAAATATTCTCTGAGGGGTAGTCTAATAATAATAATGATCTGAGGGCAGTCCAGGCTAAATGATTAATCAGCCTTAGACTAATTGATATACATCGGAGGGTAGTCCACACATACACATCAATCGTCTGAGACTACAGCCCAATTGATATATCTCTGAGGGTAGTCCACTCGAATATAACATCTGAGACTGGCCCACTATTTATATCGCAGGGTAGTCCATAAATTATAACAAATAGCTTTGTTAAAAAACAATGTTTCATACGAGGCTTAGGCAAGTGTGAGGGAGTCAATGTAATTCTGGTACGAAGGTACAGTAGACATTCAAGTAGAGATCGCCATTTGCTTAAATGTGTGTTTATTTTCTAAACATCAGACAAAGACTTAAAGGAAAGTACCCACTTGCATGACATTCTCCCATCGAGCATTAGCTCAACACCTCATTGGACCCTCTTTACGTGTGCATGGAGCGTGCGAGGAGACTTTGCCATCCTTGAGGTCGCTTTTAGAAGAGTTCATGTGGCTTCGTGTCACATCAGATATATGTATTAGAATGCTTTTCATTTTAATATATGCTGTATAAGAGTAGTTTATTCACTCTGAAACTATCGATATAAATAATATATTTATTTAATTGTTTAAGGCCTGCCGGGCCGTATCGATATATCATTGTGATTATATTGGACCGCTTGGGGATGTATATGGTACCCTCCAGATTCGGTAGAGCCTCCCAGACAAAGGAGACTCGCTCCGATTTTCCGGGCGGGCGTCGTAACCCGACATCCACTTGTATTCCGCTGCCGACGGTAGTCAACTGACCCCTAATTTTGGGCGTCACACGTGATCCAGCTTGCACCCGCCATACTGCTAGCTAGAGCTTAGCAAAGACGCTGGTGGCTTTTCACTTTCTAGAGGATGAACCACTTGCGCAGGAGGAATTCAGCCCTCGGCTCACGCAATGTCCTCCGAGCCCTGGCTGATCAAGCAAATCTCATTCCCTGAGAGGCCTGGATCACGATTGTCAGATCCCCAACCCCTATCCATGTGGGGGGCCGAACGACCCATCCCACAGGGGCCGATCGACCTTCCCGGTCCCGCCCGCCTCCCACCGGCTTTCTCTCTTCAGCCGCACAGCGATCTAGAAATCCCGTCATCTCCTCATCTTCTTCCTCCTCCGAGAGCGAGGGCCGACTAGGCTCAGAACGAACCCAAGGTATAAAATCTTCCACCTGGGCCCCGCGAGCACTCTTCTCCTGGGTGGTCCTCTTCTTTTTTATCGTCAATACTCGGGGGGTAAGATCAACTCTCTTCGCAAGGAAGCCCCCGCCGACAACACTTCCCGCCTCGACTGCACGAAGCAGGCGTAACTAGAACCCCGCTAGTGGATGTCGAGGGACGCACGAGTCTGCAACACTTGTTCCTGCTCACGCTTTAGCCTAATCCTGGGTGATGCATGCACCCACCACAAATTCAGCAGACTGCGGTAACAGCGTTCTCCACCCACACCTTCGATGGCACGATCGAGGAATAATCGAGACTAGGAGCTAAGCCTGCTCTCAAAGTCGGCAGCCTCAAGATCTTTGATAACAAAGTCAGTAACTGAGTCATAGTGTCTCAGTCAAAGTCACATCACCATCACCTCATCTCATGATTTTGACCTCCACGCAAAACCTTCCTTCTTCTTAAAAATTATATAGAATGAATCAATTTCGCTGCTCATTCAGTCCGCTGAACAACGGTAAAAGGTCAACTCGTTGAAAATGAGTCCGAGAAATCCTCTCTCTGTCTGTCCTTCTTCCTTACTATAAGATAATTCTTTTATTTTACGAGAGCAGAACCAGAGTCCAGTCTCCTGAACGCCCCAGAGTCGAGAGATGTTCCAGTCTTCCAATAGTTTTGTTACAGAACCCCAACAAGAAATGAATAGAAAAGGAAGATAAACGAACATCATCCCCATTGATTAAACACAGATGATAGAAAACATACCCACAACATCTTCCAACAATATCTTTTAAAGCAATCTAAAACAAAGGTCGTTATGATTACGGTTAAAGCAGCAACTGATAAACGTGGGCTCCTTAATTCAAGATAAGATCTGATCGCTTTCATCCATCAATTTAAGTTCGTCTTTCGATTCTCGATATCCCGACTCCACCGTTGAGTTGATCGAAGTGTTCATTATAACGTTAGAATGTGTCCCATAGTCCTTTCAGTCACATCCATCCTTTCAGCGTCTTTTCAAAGGCAATCATCTAGAAAATAAGAGAGTTCCTACATTATCAGCAGATAATCGTTAACCAGATTTCTACAAATCAACTAATATAACTGTTTCACAAGCTCCTTCAAGAATCACCTGTCCTGCTATCCTTCACGAGTCCTCAGTTTTTCGCTTCATTATGTTAAAGATATCAACGCGCCATCATAGTTATGTTTTACCACCAGAACCGAAACTATAGATGTTGAAAGAGCGCCCGCTAACTAAACGCAAAGTCGCAACAAAGCAGAAGGCTAATGTAAGATGCCGAACTCGAGGGAGATGCTAACCTGGCTGATGATAGGGGAAAGGGAAAAGAAAAATCTAATAATGACCCCCATATACCAACCGCTAGACTTACGGCAGAGCACATTAAATGCGACGCCTATCCATCACCCTCCGGGCCATTTTTTTCTCCACTAGCGATCCACTCTAGGGCACAATTGTAACACGGCCATGTTAGTGGCCCATTTGTTGTCCCACCTGGACTCACTTCCTATCCAAAACCGTTTCATTAATCGGGATCAGCCTGGGCATCCTAGCCGATGTCCAACTGAACGCCTCTGCCAAACAAAATAAAGTGCAAATCACAAGTAGAGTGGCAAGCACAAAATGTCAAAAAAGTACGATTTTATTGATTGAGCCAAACGACATCCATCATTACATTTATTACAATTGACAACCAAGCGGTCGTATGAAAACGACTATATTGTTCGTCCAAATCAGATATAGAGCAGAGCCCAAAGAAGAATCAGTAGCAGGAGTCGAAGAAGAAGAAGAAGAACAAGAACCAGTAGCAAAATCGCTACCACAAAAAAAAAAAAAAAAAAAAGATGGAAAGCAGGCTCAAGAAGATTAAAAGCCCCGCTGATTTGGATAGGGGGTATCCTCATATGCAGAGGGTTCCATTCAAGTTTTAGAACCACCTAAAGGCCACCCAAAACAATTCCGACTCCGCTCAAACCATGCATTCTCTGGCCCAATTCATGCTTGGAAAGCACGCTTAAATAATCGATCACAACCATCCTTCATTCCGCAATCCCCCAATTCTGATTCTCAACAACGTTCAATTATCCTTCTAGAGGAATGATAACCAAAGGGGACTACTTAACCTTGTCACCCTATCTTTATAGCACTTCCGCCTCCCAAGATCAACTCAAGCCGATCAGACATTTGGCATCTAATCGCATTTTCAAAAAAGAAAATTCTACATTGAAATTCAATAGCATTTGATTGCCCATTGCCTCATGATATGATCTGCACAAGCATGTCCTCTTTTTCTCCAAATGTGATCGATTGCCCGAGGAGTGTCTAAAACACTGTGTTATACCAATATTTACCTTACATTTTTCGTATTGTAGCCCGATATCCGATCGGTGGATCGTTTGCCTGTTGCGCGAAAGGGCGCTTTTTGGCATTTTGGTACAGAGGAAGCAATGCATAAAGATGATCGAACGCCGCGACGCCCCACCGTCGTGACGCCCCCAACGCAGACGCTGCAAGAAGTTATTCCTCTCAATCATTAAAAGCAAAGGCGTTAAATCGGGAGCATCAGAATTATACGAACTAGTATGGAAATCAGAGCAAAGAACGATATGAGCTACATGATATTCCGTGATTTGTATTTTTTCCCTCTTTTTGAACAATAGTACTGATGTTTTACACATTACACATTGGTATTTTCTTATTCAAGATGTTCTAGAGATATACTATGAGGGTGCTAACCTCACACGCTCGCATGGATAAAAAAATTAGCATTTCTTTATATTATCTTATTGTTTATAATTCATTATCATCCGCTCTATACTGCGGAATCACACCACGAGATGATGTCCGGCCAACATTAACGCGATATTACTGGAGATCCGAGATTTGAGAGATGAGGATACCTGTGGATCCGACAGAGCAAACTCTTTGGCCGATTTCACAGAAATAGAGATATTCCAGCCTCAGATGGTGGGCACTCAAGGTTAGAGCATTTAAGCATTTCGAGTATCGAAATCAGTGTAGATACACCAAACTACTAGCGATAGGCGGATACACCTCGAGAGACTGTGATTTTGAAGCTTAAGATCACCTAGCCATTAATAACCATAAATAAATAGAATAATATCATATTTAGGACATAATCCATCGAAGTGGCAGGGGGAGACAAAGCCCTAGTCTCCATTACATAGTAATTCATTCAGACCAGTTTGTTAGTTTACTTTCTCGACATTAGTACTCCTTTTTACACAATACATATCCTGTGATAAGAATATTTGAAAAGCAAATCTCTGTAGTCAACAAACCTATCCTCGTGGATTGATATCCGTACTTAGGTACACTATATTGCTTTCTTGATACGACGCGGTGCACTTGGGTACAGGCGCATTTATACACACTCACGCTTTCATTTAATAAGTTTTTTCGCGCCGTTGCTGCGGAATGTGTTTCGAGCGACATGTGAGAATAAAGTAATTAGATATTACCCTCGACTCCTGCTTATTTTGCTTTTACAAGTGCCGTACTTTGGTCTCATGCATTTCGTGTGTGATTGCAAAGCTTAAATTTTAGTGTTACATGCACCGACAAGATCAGTCGACCAACATCTGTCGATCCTGAAAGCCAGAAAGAACTTAGCATGTAACACGTTGAGAATGTGAGAACTTTAATGTCACTGTAAATTTAGGCAAACATGTGGAGAACAATGAAGAGTAGGACTCCAAGATTGAGCAAACGAGCTGCAGAGTCGACATGGGAATAATGGAAGGAATCATAATCTGAGCTGCCAGGCAACACGCATGATCCATTCATGTCGCTAGACAGAAGAGTTTGCACTCACTGCCTACCGTTGTTCGCATACCTATACGAGGTTGATTCGGTACACGGTAGTGTGGTGATGCGAATTAACAAAATTTATATTCTATAGCCTCCCACGCCGTAGTCGCTTACCATAAAGATAACGGCTCAGTGGTCAATATTTTACTGGGTTTTCATCCATTTAATGATTTTGCATTAGTGTTTGAAAATGTGAGGCTTTTGTTTGATTTTTGTATTCGTTAAAAAATACGGAGGTCAAGTTGTTCACCGATTAACCTGTAATGGCTTAAATGAAAGTGTGAAATGGTAACCTTGAAGGCTCGGGGTCACTAGCTTGATAACATGGGGTATTACAAAGGTCCCCGTTATTTCTCGCATTAGGCAATTGACATATAATAAAGCCAACCGATCTTTGTTTAGCTATAAACCTGAACCCTAGAACCACTCCTATTTGAGTCAAACCAAATACTACATTCAAAGTGTCCCATTCAAGAAACCCCAGTATTTAACCTCTTTACTATCTTAAATGCTATCAAGAATATCAATGCATCTACCATTAAGAATGCACTCAACTCCTAAAGCATGACAAGTATTGACCAAAAGAAAGACATTAAATGGCATTAAACCCTAGTTTGGAAAGTCAGAACCATAAATGTTAAAATTTAGTTATCTAAGGCATGAGGGACAACCCGCAGTGAAATTTCCAAAACCAAGTTAGCAACCCTCCTCTTCAAGGCTATGAGGCTTAGCCACATCCCTTGAGTTGTCATCCCTAAGGGTGTTTGGCAAATGAGAAATGAGAGAAAGAGGAGAGAGAAGAGAGCAAAATAAACCCTAAAATGAAAAGTTGCAGGAAACTGTGTTAAAATGAAAAAGTTGCTTAGGGTTACAAAGTTGAGGGCGAGAGAAATAATCCCAAAGTGTGAAATGACAAATTACTAAAATATGAAATTACATAAGGGACAAATGTACTAATCAAAACGTGGTCGCTTAGAATCAAATACACGAAAAACATTGTAAGGCAAAGCACTCGCCATGCAAGAAATTCGCTAGCATAGCTTAGGCTCACTATGCCAGCTTAAATTCTCGCTTAGCCTAGTTTAAATTTCCCGCTAGCCTAGCTTGGGCCTCAGGAGATACGAAATTGAGAAATTTCATTAGGAACAATGAATTTCGCTAGCTGAAGGCAAATTTCATAGAAATTCTCCACATAGTTAAATTTCTCGTCAGATTGCAAATTTTCACAAGATTGCTAAATTTTCGCATCCAAAGGGAAATTTTCGCAATCATAGCGAAAATCCCAGCTTTGATCCTGCTTCCTATTTTTGCTACATCCTTCCGCACTTTGGTCTATCACTTGTTCTCAATTCTTCACTGAATCTCTTGACATTTCATCGCTCACTTCGATGAAATCAATATCGAGGATTCTCGTGATTTAGCACCAATAAGAAGCCAAGCTTCAATAAGTTCCCAAGACTCGCAAAACTGCCCAAAACAATCTCAACACAAATCAAAAACACTAAGTGACATGCATATGACAATTGGCTTAATTCATATGATTAGCATAAAAGCACCTCAAAACCTATCTTGAATAGGGCTCAAAATAGCACTCAAGCACTAATCACACCCCAACCGACACATTGCCAGTCCTGAAGAATGCTAAAATAATGGGATGCATGATGTGCTTTACAAAAGTGTATGGTTCAAAAAGTATACAGAAAGATTTTTAAGAACAATTTACACCCTTTATGAAAATTGGTCATGAAAGAACAAAAACCATATAAGAACAAGTTTCAGGACAACATCGGTTCCAAGGAGGTCAACCTGAATTTCCACCAAAATCTAATTGTTCCTAAGGTAACCAGCTTGAACCAATAAAATGCAAAGCTATTCCCTCCCCCTAACCTAGCTACTACCACCTTAAACTGTTGACCCAACCTAAATAGGACTAGCTACACTCTTATTTCTTCCTTGATTGCAAATGTGCAGCAATGCTAAAACTCCTACTTCACCAAAGTCCGTGTAATCTGGGTCCACCATGACTCTAACCAATTAAGGTTTAGGGCATCAAGCTAAA